>PVJH01002709.1:116534-160754 GCA_004026705.1 Nesogale talazaci | reverse complement strand
AAATTTTCACCTGTGTTCAAGTGTTTGATGGTCCACAGAGAAAATTGCTATATAATGATCTGACTTTAAAGTTGGAAAACAATAGGGGGGAAATCATCTTGGCAGCTACCTGTGGGGCAATCAGTCTGCTCGCCATCTACCCAAGGTCACCCTCACACTCAGAGGGAAGGTAGTGGCTACAGTCTCAGAGTTGAGAATCACTCATGGCGTGATTGATAAATGTTCCCATTTATTAAGCCTCGTTGATTTGTGTGAGGGCCTTGAAGAGTAAACCCAGGAAAGAAACTTGTAAAAGAAAAACAAATTACAAGGTTAATATATCACCTTGAGGAAATTTACCAAAAGCATGGGATTACCTGAAAACTCTCCCTCAGCTACTTGAGTCCTACCAGGAAGCACATAATTTCCTCCCATCGCCATAGTTTTCCTAATCATGTATGAGCTTGACTTCCTTTTAGTATCTAATATGAACTTCATAGACCATATCTGAATCTGCCTTATGTGTGTCCATCATGTGAGATAGACATTAGAGATTTATTTAGGCATTTAAGCAAAAGAGGGATTGTAGTGGTTGAGGACACTTTCAAAGAGGTTTATTTTACTTTTTATTTAACTTTACTTTTTATAACACTACTAGTGTTTTGCCTTTAAGCGCAACGATCACCTTTAACAATTGATATACAATTCACCAATTCAGTGATCTTAGAATCTTCACAAGGTCATGGAACCATGCAACAGCAAACCTGCTAGTGCTAAGTCTCATTCAGAACAATTCTCTGGTAGATGGTAGAACTCAGCATTAAGTAGAACAAGATTACAATCTGTACAGAGGCAGAGTGCCATATCTTCTCATGCAGAGAAGCTACTGGGAACATTGCTGAAAATTGCAGCATGGCACCGCCAGGGATTATAAGCTTATATAAGCATTCAAACCTATATAATACCCAAGTATATTCATCATCCCAGAAACAAGTCCTAGACTCATTAAACTTTGTTCTCTCTCATTATATTTTTATGGTGATAACAACTCTAATGTTTATGTCTCTGAATTTTCCTATAAATCTCATGAAAAAATTTTGCAAGACCAACAATAGATTCATCAAATGTGTCTTTCTTAAACAACACAAATGAGAAATGCACATATTCACTTTTCTAGGAATCAAATTAACTACATCTATGGAAAGAAGCAATGGAGAGGTCAATTATTATCTTGTATAACAAGGGAGTGGGTTGACTGAAAAACAAACTATCAGAGTATCATCTACAAGAACAAGTTGAAGAAAATTTAAACAAATCCATAAGAGGCAAATGGCAAGTTTGATTTTCTACCTAAATTTAGAGACCATCTCAAGAATAAATAGGACGCACTGAACACTACTTTTCAAAACCCAAGGAATTATATAATGCATGAACAACTCAAAATGTCATTGGGAAAGCAGCAAATAGAGAAAAGGCCAAAATAGATGCCAGGAGAGATTTTAAAACTTGCTTTTTGATGTAAAAAAATAAAAGAAATATAAAATTGATGGTGAAGAGAATGTAGCATTCCTGATTGTGTTTGATAAATTGAAACATATCAGATGGGAATTATGGAGTGGTGAACAATGAGTAAACATGTTGGTGGAGCAGGAGGAAAGAAAACAAAAATAGGAAAGAAGAAAAAGTAAAATTTATACACACACACACACATGTATGCACATGCACACTCTCACACAAATACATACAACAAAGAAGCATAAGGACTTTGGACCTCTACTCAAATCTTACCTCAATCCAAGAATAGTTTGTTCTAATAATGTGGTAAAGTGTGATACCCACTTTTTGATATGATTACTAGAGGAAAAAAATGGATGTATAAGAAAATGTGACAAAAGCTGATGGTGCCCAGCTATTAAAAGATAGAACATCTGAGGTGTAAAAGGTTTGAAATTAAACAAGTGGTCATTTAGCTGCAAAACAACAGAGACCATATGGAAAAAACACACCAGCCTGTGTGTTCATTAGATGTTGATGGGACCAGGTATCAGAATCCCAATAAACAATAAAATTGATGTGTAGGAGAGTGGACAAATTGGAGACCTAAATCCCAATTATAATATAATTGGAAAGTGCTTCTCAGTAGGGCCACATTGAAGAGGTGGTATATCTGGGGTGTGGTATAGCACTGATGAAACACATAACTAACCTGTCGTTCTTTGATGTTTTCTCCCCTTACCATTATGGTCTTTGTTTTAACTAACTAATTGTGCTAGAATTCTGTGGGTCCACTTGTATAGTGAAGATAATTTAATGCTTGAATGCTAATAAATCTGCATAAACAATAACAGTGGTAAGTACATTAAGAGAAGGGGTGGAGAAAAAGGATGGAAGTGGGGACTGATAGTAATAATGACTGTGTAATCTCATGCAAGGGGAACAGACTACAGATTTACAGGTGAATGGGTACATTAGTTGATGTAAGATACTGCAAAAATAATAATAATGCAATAATATATAATATAATAAGAATTCCTGAAGGCTATGGCTAGGGGGAGAGAGGATAAAGGGGAATTGATATCAAGGAGTTAAAAAAAAGAAGAAAATATCTTGAAACTGATGGAGGCAGAAATTGTACAATTATGCTTGATCTAATGGATTTATGAACTCTTACAGTATGTTTAATGGTTCCCAATAAAATAATTAAGAAAATTAGTAAGGCTCCAGGAATTGACAAAGTACTCATTGAAATATATAAACCAATAGAAAAACTCTGAAAATTCTCACTTATATGTGCCAAAATATGTGGAAGATGGATTTTTGGCTTACTAAGTAGAAGAAAGCCGTATTTGTTTCTATTACTAAAAGAGATAATCAATCAAAAAGCAGACATTTTCAGCTATATCATATATACCACAAAGTATTTTTTTAACTCAAGCTGATTTTTAAAATTGTTGCTGCAATAAATCACCAAGATGCAGCCCAAAATTATACAGGGAGCATATGGGATGAGAATTACATTGCTGTAGTTAATTGAACCTTAACTGAGAAGAGTTAGTATCTAAAAGATATTTTACCTTTGCTGCACAGTCTATGCTTTCACATTCAGATGTGTGAATTATAGAAAATTATAGGTAATATTTCAAAAACTGGAAATTCCTGATAGTAAGTGTGTTCATGAGAATTCAGAACATATATACGAGGACTACAGATTAAAAGGAGTTTCAATAATGATCTTACTGTGCAGGTGACACAACTTTGTTTACTGACAGTAAAGGGAACATAAAGAAATTAATGATGAAGATCACAATTTCAGTTTAGATTGTACCTCAACACCAGAACCTAAAGAAAACAAAAACTTTACAACTGGATCCATAAGCATTATTGTGATAAGCAGGAATGATTGAAATTGTCAAGAATTTTTTTCACTTATATCTAAAATCAAGGCCCCAGGAAGGAACCATTATGAAATCAAATAATATATTGCATTGGAAAAATATGCTGCAAAAGATCTCTTTTAAAATGTTAAAAATGTTAAGAAGCAAAGTAGTCTCTTTCTTTACTATAATACTCTTGACTCAAGCCCTGGTGTTTTCCATGTCTCCAAAAAACTGAAAGCAGTAACAAAAGGAGGAGGACTACAGAAAAATCAATGCATCACGTTGATTTTGTTGGCAAAAAATCTTGAATATGCTGTGGATTGCCACAAGATGGAACTAATTCATGTGGAAGAAAGTACAGCCTGGGGCTGAGCCCCAGTGGCATAGTGGTTGTGTGTGGGACTGCCGCCCACAGGGTTGGCAGTTCAAATCCAGCAGTAGCTCTTCAGGAACAAGGCTGGGCCTCCTACTTCCACAAGGGGGCAGGGATGCCCACAAAAAAAGTTCAGCTAGAATGTTCATTTGAAGGTAGGATGGAAATAGAGGAAATAAGTAGGAAGCAAAGGGCATTTATAGATATATAAATACAAGCATGTACATATGTACATATGTTTATATATGATGATGGGGAAATAGATGTGTATGTTTGTATTTACAGGTTTAGTATTAAGGTAACAGATGGACATTGGGCCTCTACTCAAGCACTCCCTTAAAACAATAACACTTTGTTCTATTAAACTGGAATTCCCTGATGCTCACCTTCCTTACACAGTCACTGAAGACAAAGCAGGTGCATAAGTAAATGTGGTGAAGAAAGCTCATGATGCCTGTCTATCAAACAATATAGCATATGGGGTTTTAAAGACTTGGAGGTAAACAAGCGGCCATCTAGCTGAGAAGCAACAAAGCCCACATGGAAGAAGCACACCAGTCTGTGTGATCACAATGTGTCGATGGGATCAGGTACCAGGCAACAAAGAACAAAGAACATATCATTGTGAATGAGGGGAGAGGCTGTGGATTGAAAACCAAGGCCTATCTGTAAGCAACTGGACATCCCCTATCTGAAGGGTTGAGAGGAGGAGACAAACCAGTCAGGATGCAGTATCGCAATGATGAAACATATAACTTTCCTCTAGTTTTTTAATGCTTCCTTCCCTTTATACCCCTTTCTATCATGATCCCAATTCTTTCTTATTAATATGGTTAGACCAGAGCATGTGCACTGGTATATTTAAGAGCTGGAAACACAGGGAATCCAGTACAGATGAAACCCTTAGGACCCATAATGAGAGTAGTGATACCATGAGGGTAAGAGGAAGGTGGGGAAAAGGGGGAACTGACCCCAATGTTCTACTATAAGCCCTTCCCAGGGGGATGGGCAACTGAAAAGTAGATGAAAGGAGACATTGGACAGTGTAAGACATGAAAAATAATAATTTACAAATTATCAAGTGTTCATGAGAGAAGGAGTGTGGGGGGGGGAAAGGGGGGAAATGAGAAGCTGATACCAATGGTTCAAGTAGAAAGCAAATGTTTTGAGAATGATGATGGCAACAGATGTACAAATGTGCTTGACATACCCTGGATGAATGTATGTATTGTGATGAGTTGTATGAATGCCCAATAAAATGATTTTTAAGAAAAGAAAGTAGAATGGTGAGTCTTCATCTCACATACTTTGGATATGTCACCAGAGAAACCATTCATCAGGAAGACATTATGCTTGGTAAAGCAGAGAGTGTCGAGAAATGAAAAGATCTTCAGTTTAATAAAATTGACACAATGGCTGCAAGAATGTGCTGAAACATTGTATTGATGATGAGGATGGTCCAGTGTTTCATATTGTTGTATACCGGGTCAATTTAAGTTGAAAATACCCCGAGCAATAACAATGACTAATAGTGCCCAATACCTTCTCATATGCTTATTAGTCACTTGTATATCTTCTGCAGAGAAATACCTATTAAGATATAATGCCTACTTTAAAAAATCACTTTATTGGGGGCTCATGCAATTCTCAGCACAATCCATACATACATCCTTTGTATGCAAAGCACATTTGTATTTTGGATGCCATTATCATTCTCAAAACACTTTCTTTTCACTTAAGCCCTTGGTATGTGCTCCTTCTTTTCCCACTCCATCCCTGCTCCCCTTTTCCTCATGAACCCTGGATAATTTATAAATTATTATTATTTTGTCATATCGAATGCTGTCTGATGTCTCCCTTCACCCACATCCCCGTTGTCAGTATCCCAGGGTGGAGGTTGTATGTAGATCATTATCTTCAGTTCCCTCTTTCTACTTCACCCTCCCTCCATCCTTTCCAGGTCGCCACTCTCTCCACTGGTCGTTAAAGGGATCGTCTGTCCTGGATTCCCCATGTTTCCGGTTCCTATCTGTACCAGTGTAGATCCTCTGGTCTAAGTGGATTTGTAAAGTAGAATTCAGATCATTAAAGTGGGAGAGCCTACTTTAATTGAATTGTTTATTATTTCACTGTTGAATCATAGGTAAATTTACATTTTTGAATGCTAGACATTTGTGATATATGTTTTTCAAATAATTTTGTTTGCTTGTTTTGGTTTGTTTTTTGGGGGGGATGGGTGGACATCACTGCACTCTCGTGGTAGTGGGAGCTACCCAGTACTGCTCCTGAGATCCACCACTGGATTTGAACTTCCAAGCCCACGGGCCACAGTCCCACACTCAACCACTTATGCCACTGGAGCTCAGCCCCAAATAGTTTTAAAATTGTTCATAAACAAAGTCTTGGTAATAGAAATAGTTCTGGAAAATACATAGTCCACTTTTCAAGACCTATATAACCTCTTGATTGGAAATGCTTTTTTTGCCCCATCATAACAAAACTACACATTTGAACAGGGCCAATTGAGATGCATATGATTCAAATTGGCTATGCCTGTGAAAAGAGGTAATGATTAAGCTCAATTATTATCAGATGAAGCAAGGCCAGAGGACTACTCTAGAGAAGACCATTGATTACTTACATACAAATTGAAGTTGAAGAAATATATTTAGCATCTTAAACCAAAATCCTCCGTTGAGCGTGTCGCATCTAAAATGACAGAGTATGTCAAGAAGAGGTCAGCCATCTTAAATGCCGATTACTGAATATACAAATTTTAGTGAGTTGGCATCAAGTCCATTATTTATGTAAAATATCAAGAAATCTATTAAAAGAATATTCAAGAAATAAAAGACCAAAATAAATCTGAGAAGAGGCTGAAATTTGCCATTAAAAAGATTTCCCTCCTGACAAGATCGTTGAAGACAGAAGAGAGCAGACTCAGACAGAGAGCACAAATCTGATGGCACCCAGCTACCAAATGATAAAGCACCTGGGATCACGAAGGCTTGAGGGTGGGTGGATGGCCATGTAGCCCAGAAGCAGCAAAGCCCACATGGGAGAAATACACTAGCATGAGATCATGGAGGGCTGAAGAGAGCAGATATCAAGTATCAAAGAACAAGAACCACTTCACTACAAATGGAGGGTAAAGTGGAGTGGGGACACAAGGCCCACCTGTGGTAACTGGACACCCTCTCACAGGAGAGTCATGGGGAGGAGACAGGCTAGTGAGGCGCAGTGAGGTGGCAATGAAGCATACAACTTCCCTCTGCTTCCTGAAGACTTCCTCCCCCCATCTGTCATGGTCCCAGTTCTACATTACAAATCCAGCTGGACTGGAGGAGGTACACTGGTAGAGAAGGGAAATGGAAATATGGGAACCCAGAACAGATGAACTCCTTGGGGCCAGTAGCAAGAGTGGAACTACTGGATGAGTGGAGGAAAGGTGGGGTAGAGAGGGGGAGCCAACTATGGGGATCTACACATAACCTCCTACCAGGAAGACAGACATTGGTGGAGAGGGTGAGTGGAGATGTCGGGCAGTGTAAGTTATGACAAAACAATAATAATTTATAAAGTATTGAGGGTTGGTGGGGGAGTGGGGAGCAAGGATGGAGGGGAAGGGATGAGAGGCTGATGTCAGGGGCTCGGGTGGAAAGGTGGAGGTTTAGAGAATGATTACAGCAGCAGATATGTGAAGAAGCATGGCAAAAATATATGTATTTATGTATTGTGAGAAACAATGGATGAGTCCCCAATAAAATGAGTTTTAAAAAACTTATTACCAAAAAAAAGATTTCAAAGGATGTCAAAGAAGTCAAAATATTATAACAAAATGTGGACAGAGCTGATTAGAAAACCCAAAAGGAAGAATATTCTCAGCATTTTTCAAGAGTAAAGAACTGGGGGGAAAAGTCAAGCTTTAAATGATAACATTAAAGGTTTCTATTGTTCAGAAAGCATTAACTGAGTATGGAAGAAATATATATTGAATAACTCTCAAAAAGTTTGATAATGTTAAACTATTAATTAGGGGAGTATATGATCAAGAATTAATGGTTTATAGGAAGAAGTCCAAGCTAAATGAAAACATTGGTGAAAAACAATAATCTTGCCATTAATGGGACACCAGTGTACATGTCCTAGTACATGGAATTTGTAAGCCAGCAACTTTGTCAACTAACTAGAAAAGAAACATATTTGTGCCGACTATAAAGAAAAATAATCAAACAAAATGTAAAAGTTGTTGGAAAATATCACTAATGTAACATACAAGTAAAACTGTGTTAAGTAATAATCATTGAAGCAGTACATAGATAGGGCACTGTCAGAAACCCAAGCAAGACAGAAGGGGTGAAAAAGAGTTATCACTGGTGCTAATAGATAACTCATCAAGGAGTTCATGAAAAATGGTGGACAGGGAGGAAGGGGGAAAAATTGAGGAGCTGCTATCCGGGGCTCAAATGGGTAGAGAATGCTTTGAAAATGATGATGGCGGCAAATGCATAAATGTGTGTGACACATTGAAGGAATGAATAGCTTATGATAAGAGATGTAAGAGCCCCCAGTGAAAGAATTTTGAAAAATAAATAACAGCCTGCTACTTCTAGTATTGTGTTGAATAGAAGTAACACAACAGACACCTATATAGCTCCTCATTGGGCAATACTTCTCTAAAACCAAATCATACAGATCTACACATAGATCCAAATGTTTTGTCAATTGAAATTGCTTCCTGATCAAATTCTTGATGATAAATTCTTACATAAAGTTATATTCATTTAACGGCATTGGAGGGGCAGAAGGGAGATATGTGGTATGCAAGATATACCTTTCAATACTTACTAAGAACTGAATATATGCATAAATAAACTCATAGAAGTTAAAATGATCAATGCTTAGAGATATTACTAATAAAATCATATATATATTTCCAGAACAAGCAAATTCACTTGCTGTTATGCGTTACACATTGAACTGTTAACCAGGGCCTGAGTCAGGTACAGATTAGTCATCAAAATGCTGTCTTTTGCTCTTTGACACCTTAAATAGGTCTTGGCAGCAGATTTACTAAGTACCATGCATTTTTTGAGTTCTTGATTGCTTTCTCCACAAGTGCTCATTGTGAGTCAAAGTGAAATTAAATCTTTGACAATTTCAATTTTTTCTATCATATTGTTGTCTATTGATCTAATTGTAAGGATTATAGTTTTCTTCACATTTACTTTTAGTCCAGACTGACAGCTGAAGTCTTTGATTTCTATTAGCAAGTGCTTCAAGTTCTCTTCATTTTCAGCCAGTAAGATTGTGACATTTGTATATTGGGGGCTCATACAACTCTTATCACCATCCACACATACATCCATTATGTCAAGCACTTTTGTAATTTGTTTCCCTTGTCATTCTCAAAACATTTGCTTTCCACTTGAGCCCCTGGTATCCAATCCTCATCTTCTCCCTCCCTGCTTTCCCTACCCTGATAATTTATAAATTATTATTATTTTGTCATATTTTACACCATCTGATGTCTCCCCTCACCCACTTCTCTGCTGTGTGTTCCCCATGGAGAAAGCAATATGTAGAGTCTTGCAATCTGTTCTCCCTTTCTACCCCACCTCTCCACCCTCCCATTAATACCCCTCTCACTACCAGTCCTGAGGGATTCTTCTGGCCTGCATTCCCTGTGTTTCCTTTTCTTCTCTGTACCAGTGTACATCCTGCCATCCAGCCAGGTTTTTAAGATAGAACTCGGATCTTGATATTGTGGGGGAAGGAAGTTTTCAAGAATTAGAGTATGTTTCATCGCTGCTACACTGTACTCTGACTGCCTCACCCCCTCCCTGAGCCTTCTACGAGGGAATGTCCAGAAAAGAGAGTATGAGAAGGCAGGTAATCTCCAGAGTTATAACAGGGGTCAAAGCGTGTGACATTGAAGACGATGAGAGGCTTAGAAGGGCCCGAGAGGAGGAATCTGTGGAAACAGTTTAGGAAAGCAGCTTGTGGAAAAGTTGAAGGTAACAGGCGTCATGTGGGGAAGCCTGTCTTGAGAGGAAGAGCCTAGAGGAAGGAGACTGCCATGAGAGAGTGGAAAGCAGTCCATCAGGAGGGAGTCTAAAGGAGCTTGTTCTTAGGAGGCAGCAGGAGGCCTGCACTGCTGAGACATCCCTGAGAGGTGCTGTGAGAAAGAGTAGTCCTATACTTTTGTCCACATGCATTCTGATCCTGTTCCAGGTCCTGAGCTGTATATCATGTTCTTTAACAACCCATTTCACTGTAGGCATGATCTGTGAGTTCTCTGTGGCTATCACAATATAGCATAGAATCCAGTAAAACAGAGAGCACTATGTGACTGGTGTCAGATGTGCTGGCAATGTTGGAGACTCAAATTATATCTGAACTTCATCTCCTTGGAAACAGGGTTGGTCTCATCCTGATCATTATCTCCACTAATATTAGAGACGTTTCCCCTTTATTATTACGGTCATCACTTTACATTACTGAGGAACCCCGAGGGCACTGTGAGATACGCAATGGTTTGTTCAATGCAAAGTGAGAGGTTCAAATCCAGTAGCTGCTCTGTTGGTGGTGGTGGGGGGAAATGATGAGACGGTTATTCTCAGGAGGATTTTCAGTATTAGAAACGGTACACACTTGCTATGTCAGAATTGACTCAATGGCAATGAGTATGATAAGACTTGGTGACAGACATTCACATTCTACATATTTTTCATCATCTATGAATATACTTTATAAAACTTTATTCTAAAGCAGATAGTGTATTAGATAACATCTGTTATCTACAGAATAAAACCAGCATACTTATGCTTTCCTGGTATCTATATCATCTATATCTATATCTATCATCTAACTTCATCATAATCTATCAGGATAGGTTTATAGAGTGAGCCGGGATATAGGAGCTAATTAATTTTCATAACAGGAAAGAGGATTCAGTCCAATTAACTCCCATGGAACAGTCAATATACTGCAAGTCTTTCAACTCACATGAGTCCTGGGTCAAAGGTCAAGGACATCAGAGTCCTCCCAGGGGCAAGGCAACCAGGATCTGCCCACAGGCAGCCAGCAGCAGGGTCGGTCAGTAACAATCACTAGCTCAGGAGCTTAAAGAGCAAGCTTGGGTGGTATATCAAACACCAGAAATTCAGGGCTACAGAGTCCACTAGCCTCAAGCTTAAGCAATGAATGTACTAGCAGCGTGGCGAAGCAGGTCTTGAAGAAGCCTCAAACTCTAGCAGCACGGTCCAGGAGTTGGTCTGATCCAAAGGTAGTGTAGCTCACAGATGAGGTAGAACAGCTAAAGCAGCAGCACATGCATTGAGGTATGCTCTGATTACCAGCCTTTGACAGTACAACATTTGGGACCTTTATTTTCTGATGGAGTATGACTCAAAAGAGAAGAAAAAATTCAACCATTAATTAATAAGTGAAACTGAGAATGTGTAAGTATGAATATAAGAAAATAGAAAGGGGTAAATATATGAATGGACAACATAAATATTTATATTTCAGATATTATTGAGCTTAAATGAACTGGTATCGATCACTCTAAGGCAGACAATCATATGATATGTCATGGTAGGAATAGCAAATTCAAGAGAAATGTCATATTCTTGTCAAAAAGGATATTGTGAAATCTCTCCTGACATACAATGTAGTCTATGATGGATTAATATCTATGGATATATAAGGAAGTCCTGTAATAAACTATTTAATTTGTTGCACCAACCACTAAGGTAGCGAGGAAAACTAAAGCTTTTTACAAATATATTCGGTCTGACATTAATGAAATATGAAATAAAAATGCACTGGTAATTATTGTCTGTTGGGATTCAAAATTTGTAAACAAATAAGAAAGAACAGTTTTTGAAAATTGTATGGTTTTAGTGAGAGAGACCATGCTGGAGATCACATGATAGAATTTTGCAATGTCAATACTTTTTCATAGCAGACATTAAACAAAACAAACAGCAATTATACATGTAGATTTGTCCAGATGGAATATTGCTAAATCAAATCAACTGCATCAGTGGGAAGAAATGACAAAAACCTCAAACTCAAGCTATGGCTGAGTGTGGAACAGACCGTGAATTGTGCCCATGGAAGTTCAAGTTGAACTTAAAGAAAATTAAAACAATTCCATGAGAGTCAAAATATGACATTGAATACATACACCTCTATTTATAGAACATCTCAAGAAAAAATGTATGTATAAAGCATGAAGAACATAAGAAATGATGAGTTGTGTGAGATATTAAGAACATCATACATAAACCCTAAGATCATTAAAAACAGAGGAAAGATAGAAAAGATCACAGTAGATGTCAGAATAAATGCTGAAACTCGCCCTTAATCAGAGTAGCTAAGGAAAATAAATGACAAAGTCAATAGGATGACAGAAACACTTAAAGGAAGTCAAAGAAGACTAAATAAAATATATAATTAAATGTGAAGGTGTAGAATTGTAAATCCCAAAGGGAAAATCTGTTCAGCTTATTTTATAGTGAAGGAACTCAAGAAAAAAATTTCTCAAGTTTCAAGTGGCGATATTAAAAGATTTCACAGGCAGAATATTGAATGCTGCAGGAAGCTGGGACAAGAGAGCAAGGATTTCATTATTTTATCACAGGTTACACTTATGGGAACCAGTGAAGAAAGCAACAACATTTGCATTGGGCAAATCTGCTTCAAAACATCTCTTTGGAATGTTAAGAAGTAAAGATAATGGTTGAGTTATGTCTCTCCCAAGTCACTTTGTTCCTTTATTTTTTTCATCAAGTTATATTAATGCAAAAGCCGGAGAATGAAAAAGGAAAGTCACTGTAGAAGGGCCACATGTGCATTGTTGTGTTAGCAAAGCATATGGAATATACTGTGGTAGCCTGGGTAGGTTAGAGGAACAATTTCATAGGCACGCATATAGATATAGGGAAAAGGTTTATAAACAAGAGGAACAGGACATTAAGCCCAGTCCAGTTCAAAGTCATAAGTCTGATATTAACCCATATGACCAAAATCAGCCTATAAAATCTCCTTCTGACTCACGAAGTCACAGGTCAGTGGGTGTAGAATCTTGGTGCTGGCAGGGGTCTCCACATGGCTCCTCGCTTCCAGGGCTCAAAGTCCATCAATAGCAGAAGCAACTCATCGCTGGCAGAAGTCTCCATGTGGCTGCCCCAGCTTCAGAGCTTCATGAGGGATATATCACTAGATTTCCCAGAAGTCTCAGGAGAAAACCATGCCCACATAGAGGCCTCATTGGCTACTCAATGGCTATCTCCAGATTAACAGGCTAGACTCCACCCCTACATTTCAATCATAAAAGTAACATAAGCACATGACTGCCATATATACCGTAGACTATAAAGGAATGAGCAAATCAGTTTTGGAAGAAGTACATCTGGGATGATCTTGAGAAGCAAGGATGGTGAAACTTCAACCGACATACTTTGGACAAGTTACTGGAAGAGATCAATAGCTGGAGAAATATACAATGAGCACTGGGCAGTGTGTTGTTCTGTCCTATCTAAGGGCTCACTCTGAGTTTGAGTCACCTCAATAACTACTAGCTACAGCAACAACATGTGCACAGTGTTTGCAGCACACTTTTATCAGAAGTTGATCAGTCCCTTTGATTGATGAACATGAGACTACTGATTTAACATTTAAAAAGTATTTCTTTGGTCTCATGAAAAAACCTGCTTATTATTTCTTTCTTTAAACAAGGGGATCTGAGGTCCCCTTGCCCAGCTGAATTTATACCAGTTGAGAACACAGAGGAATCAGACTGCAGTGACAGCAGGGTTAGTCAGGCTGCCTTTAAAAATGGAAAGTAACTTTAAAAATGGCATAAAGGAGTCATGACACAAATGTGAATTGAGACACATCTTCACCAGAGACTTGAATAAGTATTTAGATTTCCGATTTCCAGATGTCAAACTGGTAATATATTCCCTTCAAAATTGTATTATAATTACCAAATGTGTCAGTCACTCTTGGCAGGTGGTGGGTAGGCACACTGCGTGTTGATCTCTCTTCTGATAAATATATGGTGTGAATAATTATTCATGAATTAGGGCATGAGTGAGTTTTCCCTTAAAATCTGCCTGGTTTTCTTTTCTAGAAAAGGTTATTTATAATGGATTAAAAAATGAATACTTTCTTAGAACCTATTGATGGACTAGATTATATTTTAACTATAGTGATGCTATGTAGAAGGCATTAGTATTTATCTTACATAGTGCATCAGAACAATATGTCCAAAGGATAAAGACTATTATGCATCAGCTAATTAAATAAAAAACTTTACTCTGGATTATCTTTATTATCTCTAAGAGGATGCTAACCTCATTATTTGTATTCCTGATTTTTGTTTCCTGTCCCTTCACACTTTGTACAAAGTTATAAAATTCATTTCAGAATCTCTAAGGAAAAGATATCATAATTTTTTCTGAGGGTGAATAGTGAAAGACAGAGATGCCTTTTACTATCACTCCTAATCATTGAGGATGAAGTGGTCATAAATCCCAGTCCTTGGGTCAGGACTAGAAAATGTTCAGTCAAGTAACCTTAGAAATCGTTTACCATCGTCATAAAGTGACAGGCATGGATAGGAGGAACTGTATTAAAGGGCCATGGCATAAAGAGGGTTGAGAACCATTGGTCTAGTCATTGTTTTGTTACTCCCACCAAGCAAACTTCATTTCCCTGATGTGTTTGGGTTAGAAGCTTGGGGAAGATACTAATTGGGTTCTATGATTCAGCTGTTTGAGCGAAGGTTAACAGGGTTCATTGTGATTGCCAGCTGCTTGGTATAAAATAAGTTATTTCAGAAGCAGGACAGGGGAGAAAAGTCAGCAGTGAGTGGAGTCTCTGGGCATTAAACTGGAGGAGCTGAAGCACAAAGCTGGAGCTGAGTGCGTCAGGATGAGGTGTTTCATAGAGTGGCACACTCTTTGGGAATTTTATTGGCGGTCCTACGAGTGCTTGGTAATATTTTCTGAGGAGGTCAGAGTCCTGGCCAAGTGACTTAGTCCAAGCATGAGACTTGGCTGCAGACACGCCAGAGAAGAGCATTTTACACATGACTTATAACCCGTTAATATTCCTAATGAATTCTATCATCATGAGCGTTGTCTGTGAGCACTGGGGATCATTGTAATTAATGATTGAAGCCGAGCACCTGGGACTAATGGTTGTTGACAAACTCAAGTAAAAAGAGATTGAGCGTGGAGTTACGGCTGACCTTTGCAACCAGAGAAGGTCGCCATGCCATGCTCAGCTGCTGGTCAAAAAATTAGAGATTTCAACCCAGCCAAGAGACTTGAGAGGAAATCCCTGATGGTTGACTTCGAAAGGGGCACGCCCTTGGAAATCCTTCATAGCAAAAGTAAGTACCCAGGACTCTGGTCTTTACTGAACGTTCCATTCTGTAGCTGAATATTCAATCACTTAAGAGCCAAGGGGCAGCATTTAACCCCAGGACAAAGTTTGAAGGAAGGGATGGAAAGAGGGAGCTTAGGGAGAAAATGAGTTAACTATTGATGGCACATGGTGGGATGGCTGAGTCAATGGAAACACACTGGGGATGATTTATTGAAAGCTGATGGAGCCTGGCTATCAAAACATAGGGCACCTGGAGTGTTAAAGGCTTGAAGATAAACAAGCGGCCATCCAGCCGTGTTTTTCTGCTCAGTAAACCTTCACCCAGTTCACACACGAAAAGGAAGTCCGTTTGGGAAGGCTCACAACAGGACCTCCAAATATGAAACTTGAAGAGGCACAACTACTCTCAGACATCATCTAGCTCTGAGGCTGTTGCTTTGAGGTATGGCCTTTTCTGGATGGGTTGGGGGAGAAGCAGGGTACACTATATTTTGTTTGTTTAATCCAGGGGCTCCATCTGGGTATTGGAGAGGAGAGGCTGTTCAAACTCCTAATCAATTAGTGAGAGACAAGATAATCTTAGGGTTTGATGTAAATTACTCAAGCAGGGGATGGATCACCACAAGCTAGTTTCAGATGCCTTTAGGAACACCAGAACTAGTGGAATATTAAGATGCCTTTCAGCTTTTCCATGATTTAAAACTCAGCATGGATGTAACTTAGGTTGACTCCCTCGGTGCCTTTTATTTGCCTTTGCGGCAGTGTGTGTTCTGAGGGGTTGGCTGGCACTTTGCGCCAAGTAATTCTTAAGCACCTAAGTGAGGGAAGGACTCTTTCTCTTGAATTTTCCTTTTGAGAAATACAAAATGACCTACAACACTTGGAAAGCAAATGATTTCTGGCACAAGGTAAATGCAGAGATCGTGTGAACAGCACAATGCAGTCAGCTGGGAACAAAGAACAATGTACTACAGAGAATACCCCAAAGCTGAGTCAAAAGTGAGCAAAATGGAACAGTCTGTTGATCTCCTCAGTACACATGGCTGCATTCAGAACAGTTAGAGCAAGGGCAGTGGGTCTGAGAAGATAAGGCTGCTCTCCTTTGATTGAGCAGAGCTATTGTGAAGGGAAGGTCAAAAATGCTAATACAACAGCAGAAATCAGAGTCAAATTGTGTAGATTACAAGGGTCTGTTCTTGGATGTTAATTAATGTTATCAAAAGAGATAGTTAAAATGCGAATACCACTTGCTAGTGAATTAATAGGATATGCTGAAACACACCACGAGGGAGACGTTGCCTATGCTAATTTTGTATAACACAGATGTCCATTGGCAAGTGGTTCATGGTAAGAGTTTTCCACATTATGTTTAAACTATGGGAGATATCAGTTAAAATATGCCATGAATCTTAAATTAAGAGAAAATAATTTGCTCTTGATAAAAGTATAATGGCAAACTCATATGTCCTTTTTTATTATCTACAGTCTAATATTGATTGTGAGGCATTTAGGAAGAATAGGACTCATTGAGTTATTAAGCTATGATCAAGCCCCTACAGTAACATACTGATTGCTTCTATTCTCAGAAGCAATCTCCCAGTGTGATCAAATTGCCAGCTGCAGTTACTTGGGGCTTGAACTAGGTTTATTCATTGAAAAATCTCTAGAAAGGCAAGCATGGTCTATCTTGATCATCCAGGCGTAAGACTTAACATTCTTTTTTGTTTACATAAAGTAAGTATATCCGATATTTTCCCCAAAAAACAGAAACAGAGGAGGTAGTTATATGAGAGAGAACTTGAAAAGAATGTGTGTGTTTATCTGTCATATAAAGTAGTCCATGAACAAGGAGTATTGGACAGGAAAATACAGTCATTGAATTTGCTTTTCAGACCTAAATTTCTAAAGTCCACTGAAATAACTTTAATAATGTATCTAGTAGCTTTTAATGACTATTACCTATAAAGTCTATCGAGAAGTAATTTTTTTAAAGATAAGAAATGTCAACGCCTTTGCACAGTCATTGAATCTCTATGTTTTGTTTGTTCTAATGACTGTTTGAATGTCTTTTAGCCACTCCTTTGGCTATTCATTTTCTTTAATCCTGTCATGTCTATCAAAATTATGAGAACTCCTCTTTGTGACTTTTGCAGGGAGCTGACTTTCCACATCTTCCACACGTTTTCCCCACCATTGGCCTTTGGTGATCACTCTTGGCAGATCCTATGGTTTTTGTGTATGGAAGTTCTTGATTTTGCTGCCATTTTGCTTTATTGTCTTACTGTTTGACATCTTATGTAGGCAGAGGCTCTTGTGATATCTTATGTACGGAGAGGCTTTGTTGATCCAGACTGTTTGTCCTCAACAATGAATCTAATGATTGGCAGTTAAAATCCAATTTCCTCCCAACAACCCCACAGAAACAAAAAGGCCTGGAAATCTGCCCACATAAAAGGTATGGCCAAGAAAACCCGATGAGGCCATTCTATTTTATAACACACAGATTTGCCTGGAATTGGAATGAATTCCCTGTCAATGTGCTGAACTTCTTATGATGTGTGTGTTGAACTTCAAGAACACCAAAGACCCTTGAGTGTGAATAGAATGAACGTTTATAGAGTAGATTATCCATTCTCAATTCAGTGATGCCTCCACATTCTGCTTCACCTCCTACATTGCAATCCCCTCACTGTAAAATAACCCATTCCGCCTACTCCCTCTGTTTCCCGTGTCCACTTCTACATTTTTCCCAGTTTCTCTGAACTTTGCCCATGGATTTGTGCTTCTTGATCGATGCCAAAAGGTCAATTAATCTAAATAAAGTGTGAACACATCAATAGTGTGATTATTCACTCTACAACCTAGCCATCGTTTGGGTGAAAGTCAAGCAATCTCTGTGAGTCCATTTCCACATCTTAAGTGTGGGAGGGGAGTGTGGCTTTTGTTGAATGTAGAGAGAAGAACTTCTGGGTGGTACAGATGATTCAGTGCTGATAAGGTTGAAAAAAACGTGAGTCCACCCAATTATGCTTCAGGAGCAAGGCTAGAAGATCTACTTATGGGACTGGAGGCAGGGGGTGGGTGGCACGGAGACCTTGAAAAGACAAGGGCCACTGTTCCTTTTGGCAACCCACTGATCACTTTCAGTTGGAATCATCTCAGTGGCAGCAGCATCTATGGTGTGTGTATGTGTGTGGGTGTGTGATATAGGAAAATTTTTCTCAGCTTTTATAATTGGAGTTTTTCAGAAAGACTTCTCCCTCAAACTACAAAATTTCCAAGAGAAATTTCCTAAAATACTTCCTTCAATGATCCTCTGTTCCAGTGTTTCTCAAACTTCCCTTATGCAGCAATCCTTTAATCCAGTTCCTCGTGTTGTGGTGACACCCCCTCCACCATAAAATTATGTTCTTTTCTATTTCATAACTGTCATTTGGTTATAAATCGGGCAACCTCTGAGAAAGGGTCATTCAACCCCCCAAAGAGATCGCGACCCACAGATTGAGAACCTCTAAAATATCTATCGCCAGGTCAGATCCTTACTTGACCTTCCTACTTGCGTAAGATCATAGCATGTTGCCACTTCTTAGACATCACAGGCTCAATTTAGCCAAAATTGCCTTCCAGTTGTTTTGATGAGTCTCTGTTTTTCTTCCAGAATAGAGTGAGGGACTCCATGTGGTGCCCAATTTTATGAGAGGCTTAGTTTTACCCTTGATATATTTCCCCCTTTATTGTATTTTTTAATTATATTTTATTTCACTATTATGTCTCCTACATACATCCTGACTCTTCCATCCTCATCCTTCACTGCATAACACTAGCTCACACAGATTTCTTTATTTGTTCCTAATTTTTTAAAAGTTTTATTGGTGGGCTGAGCCCCGGTGGCATAGTGGTTGTGCGCAGGACTGCGGCCCACTGGGACGGAGGTTCAATTCCAGCAATGGGGCTGGGCCTCCTACTCCCACCACCAGAGAGCAGTGATGCCAAAAAAAAAAAAAGAAGTAGCTTTATTGGCATATAATTCACCTGTCATACAATTTAATTATTCCACCATATTAAGATTTATGCAATCATCACCCCAATGAATTTCAGGACATTTTCTTCTATTCATTGTGATCTCCCCATTTCTTCTCTACCATCCCTACTATGCCCCTAACTATGAATCAGCTATTGTCTTTATAGATTTATCCATCCTGGATTGTATATTCTGAAAACCAGACAAAAGAAATGAATAAAACAAACAAAACGCAACAACAATGATTAGACAAAATGGAGAAAAACCACAAAGAATGGCATTTCCTCCATTTTTCATGCACTGAGTCTTGCTCACACTCAACATGTTCAGCAGCTGAGTCACTTTTCCAGTGTCCAAACTTGATTATGCCATTGCTTCCTTAAAATCCTCAAATTATCATCCCTTACAGACAGTTCCCTGACAGTGAATACAAAGCCCTTTATTTACTGCCTGCTGTTTACTCTCTGTATCTGAGTGTTAGTTTAACCCACTGTGATTGAGTCAGTTTGATTCATAGTAGCCCTATCAGGCAGGGTAGATCTGTCTTGAGCTGTAAATTTTTCTGGAAACAGATTGCCACATCTTTCTCCAGTGAAGTAGTCTGTGGGTTTAAACCATCGACCTTTCTATTAGCAGTCAAGCCCTTTATCAATGTGCCAAAAGGAGTCCTGAACAGTTGGCCTCTTTGGGGAATCCCAGTGGTGCATTTGGTAAAATGCTAACACTTACCTAGTATATAAAAGATTAGTGACTCAAATGCACTCTGCATTCATGAAATTTTCTAAACATCTGGTACTTGTTTTGTTTTTGTTTTTGTTTTTTTACAAATACTCGGTTGGTTCTATGCCTGAAATCTTTAGCTCACTCTCTCCATCTCCCCCTCTTTTGCCTGATTATCTTAGATTTGCTTCTGTTATCAGCTTATATTGTTCCTTTAATATCTATGACTGATTTTGTAGTCTTTTCATTTGAACCAAAAGGAATCTGGGAGGAAGTTAGTAATTATTGAGGTGATAGCCGCACGATTGGCCTTTCAAGCCCACCTGTCCCTGGAATACAGATGAAGCTCTCCGCTCCTCTAAAGACACACACACGAACAGTTCTTCTCTGTCCTACAGCAGGGCTGTGAGTTGGAATCCACTTAAGAGAAGTGAGATGGATCTGGGCAGTCTTCTTTCTACTTGAACTCTGTATTTACCTATCTCATGCTGTAGTTTTCCTTTGTGCTTATTTCTCAATCTCCCGAACTAGATGGTAAATGCCTTGAGTCGAGACAATGTCTAGACTTCTCACCTCAACTGGAACTACTAGTTTGAGCTTTTAAGTTCATGACATCCTTGAATATGAAGATTTCATAAAATGGTTTCGGTTCTAGTTATTTTTCAGTGAGTGTTACAATCGAGTTGCATCTGATTCACGAAGGTCTCATATGTGCAGGGTCGATCACTTCATAGGGACTTCAAGACTGTGACCTTCAGAAACAGATCATTAGGCCTGTCCACCTTGGGTGCCTCTGAGCACATTTCAACCACCAATCATTTGTGTTAAAAGATGAGCCAGGTGATATGGTAGTGGGATATCTCTTGGGCTCTATCATCAAGGCTTTCTAGTCCGGTAAAGTTACAGTTTCAGAAACCCACAGAGGCTGTTCTAGCCTCTGCTAAAGGTTGCCTCAATGGCAGTGTGTGTTTGTTTTGGTTGGTTTATTTGTTTCATTTGTAACCATGTTGGCCGCCGAAGACTCTTTTAAGGATTTTTTTTTATGAAAAGAGAAAGTCAAAGGAACAATCCTTGACTCATGGCAACAGCATGAGTATCTAGTTGAACTACTGAGTCCTACGACATTCTCTGGCTGATAATGCAAAGTATATTGCCAGGCCTTTGTTCTGGGGTACCATGGATGGATTTAAAGCCCCGATGCTTTTGTGTGCAGCAAAGCATTTTAATTCTTGCTCCCTAAGGACAGCTTACCTGTTCTAGGATTATTTATGCTCTATATTTATATCTTGAGTTAGTTTTTATAATTCTTTCTTGTTGTTCTGGAAATTATTGTTAGGAAATTGGTTCATTTCCTAAATTTTGTTTGCATACATCTTTTATTGCATTTGTTTTAAATCTTAAGTCTATACTTAAAATTTTTCCCAGAGGCTAGTTTATTTAATTAGTCATTTTGAAACAACCAAGATCTATGTATGTTATCTTCTCTATTAATGCAATTTAATTTCCCTATCATGTTTTAATCAATTAATTGAATTCCTGTCTCAATAATTTTCAGATAGCAATTGTTCCATATATCGTTTGGCCAAACTTGTTAGCTGTGTTATTTAAACCTTCTAGATTTTTTCTATATTGATGTCGGATTTGTTTCTTTCTCCATGGATTTGTGGAGAATTTTCACTTCATGTATCTTTTTTATGTTGAGTTCATAGTTTTAAATTCCTTCTGACCAATATGTTAATTAATCTGTGCCTTTTGCTATCTAGTAAATTTGGCATTAAAATCCAAATTTTCTGTCATGGCGCTAGAGCAAAAGTAATTATTTTGTTGGCATATTTTTTCTCATTTTCTTAATTTCAAGTTGTCTGTGTTCTTAAGGGTTGGGTATTGTTATTCGCATTTGAGTTGACTCCCATTTATGGCTTCTCTATGTGTAACCAAGGTTGCCTTAGCCTGTGTCATCTTAATGATCATTAGTGTATCTGAGCTATTGTTAAGCTCCTTGTACTATGCTAAACATTATATTCTTTTCCAGCAATTGGTCTTTCCTGATGACAGGTCTAAAGGAAAGTAGTCAGAGACTCACAACCCTTAGCATCTTTTTATGCTAGTGTTTTTGACTCAAACCTCTCAGATTTTTTTTGGTATCTTTTTTTTTTTGGAGAGGGGCATCGCTGCCCTCTGGTGGCTGTGGGAGCCACCCAGCCTTGCTCCCAGAGAGTTGCTGCTGGATTTGAACCACCAAGCCAATGCGCTGCAGTTCTACACTCAACCACTACACCACTGGGGGTCAGCCTTCTTCTGGTATCTTAATACCTATTTTTAAGTCATAAGGTGGAGATTTTTCTGGATCAACATATGCAGGGCGCATGATAGCTTCACTAAAGCATTGTTTATGGATTTCCTCTTTCTTGGTATTTTCTAAAAACAAGTTTTAAAAGTATTAATTGGGTAGAATTTGACATTTCAGATAAGAACTTTTATATTCCACAGTTTAAGCCACTTCTCAATCCCTAAGCCATGAAGCATTTCCCAGGTACTCAATCCCTTTAAAGTCTCAATGTCTTATGATTATCCAAGGTCTATTCAGTTTCTATATTATTTTACTTAAAATGTTTTTTCAGTGTTTTCATAAATGATTGTTAAACCTATCATCAAAGTGAATATTTCTAGGGCCATAGTTCTTGGTGACTTTAGTGGGAGAGAGAAGGAACGGGCATGCCAAGTAAACAGGAGGGCTTGGGGGTGGGACATGGGGGCAGTACAGAGATGGAAAAAAGTATGGGACAGTTATCTTAACACAGGAGATCAACTGCTTCATTATGACATGAGAGTGGGGTAGGGTAACTTGTATATATGTGTAAGTTATATATATAGTGTATATAGACTATATATACACACATACACATATATACACACTATCCATATGCTATAGAGAGTGAATGTGTTATTTATTCGGGGTAGCACACTACATATTCAATTAAATTATTTCCAGGCAGTGTCTTCACACAAAGTAGAGCCCTAAAATGTGGAAGTGCCAGGCATTCCAGCAGAACTTTCACATTCAGAAATGTTAGTTAGGTGCAAACATTCAAAATGTATCTAAGGTGACTTCAGTGTAAAACCAGTTCATGTAGACACAATCTTTCCAGAATACATGCACAAATCTTTGTTCTTTTTGCTCTCTCCAGGAATTAGTGACCAGTTACCTGGTGTCATCAAAAGCAGAACACAACATTGGTCCATAAAAGAAAATTTAAATAAATGAACGAAAGAATTGCCATTGTAATCATTTCATTAGTCTCCATTTATAGAGCTGAAGTTAATGAAAATGCTTCTTTTGCTCTGGGAAGATAAGCGGATTTACTCTCCTGCCTGAATTGCATGGCACTGATGAACAGCTGGGAATGAATCAAGTGCAGTGCAACTATACAAGACAGCAAATGATTTTTAAGCTCAACAGCCCATGAACAATAACTGTAATGAAACTCAATAAATGATAAGAAAAGAGAAAAGACGTAGAATGGAAGAAGGGTTAAAAAAAGGCAACAACAGCAGCCAAACAACCTTTAAAGATTGAAGGGAGCTAGCAAAGTGCTGGAGACTTGCTGAAGTCACTATGGTCTGCATTCACTAAAATTGATCACTTTATATGTCAATCCTTCATATTCCCCACAAGGGATTGAAGGCTAAGTTCATGGTCAATATGTCCTTGAATATATGTACTGGTTTGCAGTGGAAAGCAAGCAATTGGGAGGTGCACATCACACCTCAAATCTATTTCATCTACATCTTTGTGCGTGTAAAGAAGGTAGTCATTTTAGTAGGTGATTTTCTACATTTAATGGAAACACCGACTTGGCAAGGGTTCTTCCTAGGGTAGTTTGTCATTTTCCTTGTTCATGTCTAGCTTTCTCTTATTCAACATATTTGACTCCAGCAATATTTATCAAATATTTCTCTCACTAGTCTCATTTCCTTATCTTCCTGTCATTTTTTTGTGGGATGTGCCTGACAGTTCATCAACTGCTCTTTTAGAACCTGACCATTGTATTTTTCCAGATGAGACAGTTACAGCACTCACAGAAGTGTATGCACACAGGAATGTGGCTTGTTCCATAGAATACCAAGATACAAGTTTAGCATATTTCTGATTTTTCCCTTAAAGAAAATTTCTTCCCAGTGTAAGCTCAATCAATTCCAGGAAACAATCATAATCCACTTGCAACTAATCTTGTAAGCGAGAAAGATGTGAACAAGCATCAAATCAATGCAGTGGGCAAGGTGATGACCCTATCTGGCTCACAAGTGATTAGTAATATAAACTCACTTTTTTTGAAGTAATTTTGAATTGCCTAATAATGATCTCCCTGTGAATGGCCCTGAGATTAACAAAAATGATATGTAAAGAGATTAATAGAGTCAATCAAAATTGTAAAACAGTCGGAATGAACCAATATTTTGTATTTTCTGTTTTGCAAGAATCTGACTCAACTGTGCAGTATCTGGTGTAACACTCACAAAGTTCTGGGAGGGATTTACCTCCTTTGAAGACATATAACAAAAAACAAAGAAACCCCCCCCCCCAAAGGCTGAACTAATAGCCATAACCCAACATTAAAACTCCTTTAGCCTGACGTTACTTTTGTCAAATTATTTAAATTCCCCCAAATTTCTATTCCAGAAATTAGAGTAAGCATAGCTATTACACTTGTGCAGAGGGTGTATGATCATGTAGAAGGAGGGGCTTCAAATGCTAGTAGGAATTTTTATTAGCATTTAAAAATTGAGATTATTTAAAACTTTTTAAGTATCTTTGAATTCAATTTTTCCAAAGAAAGTGTGAAACACCTTCTTACACATAGTTATATATTTGTCTATAATAGATAGCATTGTTTCTTTAGAGAAAATAGCATACTATACCTATTGTTCCTTTTGTTATTGTTGTTTTTTAAATGCCATTAAGTTGGTTCCATATCAGAGTGAAACTATATACAATAGAACAAAACACTGCCTGGTCCTGCACCACCCCCACAGTGGGTGCTATGTTTGATCCCACTGTGTCAATTCCTGTCTTTGAGGCTCTTCTGACTGATCCTCTATTAACAAAGTGTGATGCCTTTCCGAATGGTCCTTTCTGATAATATGATGATTTCTTAATATCCTCATGTAAAAGAGGCATTTTGGCTGTAAGAGAGATTTATTTATTCTTCTTACAGTCATGATATATTCAGCACTGTTTGCAAATACCATCATCAAGCCCAGGGGTCCTCAAACTTCTTAAATGGGGCCAGTTCACTGTCCCTCAAACCTTTGGAGGGTTGGAGTATAGTGTGAAACAAAAACTGCAAACAAGTTCCTATACACTCTGCACATATCTTATTTTGAAGTTGTGGCAGTCATGTACTTGATGTCAATTTCATGATTCGCAGTCTAGGGGTGGAGTCTAGCCTGTCAGTCTGGAGAGAGCCAATGAGAACTCTGTGGGCATGGGTTTCTCTGACAATTCTGGGAAATCTTGGGATATTTCCCTCATGGAGATGAGAGACCATCTCCCCAGTTGTTGGGAGTCACTCAACTGACAAGATGAGATGACAGCATGCTGATGGATCCTGTTTCCTTGAGAATGGAGGAGCCACAGGAGCCGCCAGGTGGGCTTGTCCTGGTGGAGCAGATATCTGGGGCCGGAGAAGCCAGAGAGAGACCCCTGCCAGGGCTGAGATTCTTCCACTGTCAATGGATACTGCTGATAGACACTGCTGATAGGCAAACGAGGAGCCATTGGGAGACCCCTGCCAGCACTGGGATGCCTCTACTGCACGTGCTTTGTGAGTCCAAGGGAGACTTTATAGGCTCTGGTTGGACATGTAGGCTAATATCAGACTTATGGCTTTGGACTGGACTGGGCTGGGATGCTTTTTTAATATTCCATTCCTCTTGTAAGAAAATCTTTCCCTTATATCCATATGCATGTTTATGAATTTGTTTCTCTAGTCTGCCCCAACTAACACATAAGTTTTTAAAAATGGGAACAAATACAATATTTAAAATGAAGAACAAGTAAAGTTAAATCAACAGACTTACCAGTATTTCCATGGGAACTATGGACCTCCTTTTGACTAATGAGATGATCAATGTCCGGATCCATATTTACCACTGCTGGTCGTAACAAGTGATGCAAGTGTGCATCAGTTAGTCTAGATCTGGTTGGAGATTTTGAATATTTCATTCTGGGAACTGTTCACAGACATAAGCGCTGCCAAAGATGCTTCCCATTTTGAGAGTATGATTCCTGAGTTTAGGATATGTCTCAGAGGGGATAGAGGCATAGAAATTAGGAAGACTGCTTGACTTGAATGCATCTTTCAGAGAGTCACAATTCTGTAGTTCAGCCAGTTCCACTTGGTAAATTGTATTTACATTTCCAATGTCAGTAGAAAATGGTTTATGGAAAAGCAATATGTCCTGTTCATGGAGATGAAGCTCTTTAAATCTAAATTGGAACTCCTTTTGCAACTTTCCAGTGAAGTCACACATTGTTTCCTAGGGATTCCAAATCACTAGTAGTAAAATACATACACACCTTTCTTAAATTTGAATCAGGCATTATCAACTTGTTCTGCTCTATTGAATTTTTTTGGATAATATATGGCTCTGAATGAACACACATAAATATTCTAGAATTCCACTTCTTCACATTGTTGTTCATAATCTGTTGCAGTCTACACCATCTGAAGTCTTTGTTTAGTAATTGAACCAAGGATACATATCTATCTGACATCCATATTGACATATTTTAAAAAATAATCTTCAGCTACATTTTACTTGCAGATGATATTAATGGTGGTATTAATATGCATCAGGTAATTTGCTATAGCATAATGTTAGTTTGGGTAGACTATAAAGACAAATTCATTGACACTCATAAGTGTATAAGAAAGAACTTTATTTATAAGAGCAATTGACTATTGAGAAAACATCCCAGCTCCATCCAGATGAAGTTCATAAATCTGATACTAGCCTATATGTCCAATACCAGTCTCTAAATTCCTGTTCACACTCACAAAACACATGCAGTGATGCTGTGCCAGTCCAGGTAGACTAGAAGAACAAATTCATAGACACACATATGGATATAAGGAAAGGGTTTATATACAAGAGGAATGGGACATTGAGAAAGCATCCCAGCCCAGTCCAGTTCAATCATAAGTCTGATATTAGCCCATATCTCCAATACCAATCCATAGTCTCCTTCTGACTCTTGAAATCACAGGCGAGTGTGTGCAGAGTCCCGGCGCTGGCAGGGGACTCCCCAGGGATCCTCGCTTCCAGGGTTCAGGGTCAACAGCATCCGGTGGTGATAGAAGCAACTCAGTGCTGGCAGGGGTCTCCATATGGCTTTTTCAGCTTCAGAGGTCTGGTTCCATCAGGGTAAGGCCGTGTGACTTCTCCAACTCGTTCAGCACCTTGGATGCTGCCCTCTTGTCTTCTCCATAGTTCGTTGTCTCTAAGACTAACTCCCAACAACTGGGGAGATAGCTTTTTATCTCCATGAGGGAAATATCATGAGATTTCCCAGAAGTCTCAGAAAGCCATGCTCAGACGGAGGCCTCACTGGCTACTCAATGGTTATCTCCAGATGAACAGGCTAGACTCCGCCCCTACATCTCAATCATGAAATTAACACAAGCACATCACCGCCACAATGCTGAATGCAGGAAGATCACAGGCCAGTGGGTGAGAAGTCTTGTGGAACTGGTGGCATTGTAAGCATCTTAGAGTTGTCAGGGGTCTCCATGTGACTTCTCTAGCTCCAGAGTCTCTCTCCTGGCTTTTCTCTCCAGAGATTTCCTGCAGCGAGTCTGCAGAGAGAGAGAGAGTCTCCCACCTCCAGGGAAGAATACAGGAGTGCCCAGAATCCTCAGGAAAAGGCCATGCTCACACAGAGGTCTCTTTGGCTGTAGCCCGATTGACAGGCTAGACTCCACCCCTACACTCTTAGTTATCAAATTCACACCAGATTATATAACTACCACACATAGATAAAAACCTAAACTCACTGCTATTGACTAGATTCTGATTCATAGTGACAGTATAGGTTGGAGTAGAAAGGGCTCTATGTATTTCTGAGGCTGTAACAATGCCTTCTTATAATAGTTTTATAGGTGTATACTTCAAAGTGTAACGATTCAAGTCTATTAAGAAGACTTGTGCAATCATCACAATCAATTTCAGACAAAACACTTTCTTCACATGCTCATTGTTTTTAACTGCCCATTTTCTCTGATCTTCTACAGTGCACTTATTCACTGACTGTCCCTGTATATTTTCCTACCCTGGATTTCATACAAAAAAATTCATACAAAGAAAATACAATCATACAAAATCATCCAGAGCAAACAAATATGCCCTAACAGTGAAAGGAAAGCATAGAAAACCTCAATACAGAAATGGGCTTTGCATACACTGGATGTACAGATGGATTGTGCTAAGATTTGCATGAGCCACCAACAAAACAGAGTCAAATTCTGTTTTCCTAATAGCATGTTAATAATCATAGAATCATTCAAGCACATTTCCTGTGCCCAATAATGCACTCTCATGTTTTCCCTTATTCTTCCAAATTCCATGATAGCCATTTTAAATATGAAGGCACTTGCAAATGGTTTTTCAAGTGATTTTCCCCAAGGATTTACTGCTAATAAATGTCAAGGTGATGAGAAGTCAGAATGTTCTTCTTTGGAACTCACCATCACAAGTGCTTAAGTGTATCCACATTCCTGTCATACTTAACAGAGAAAGCAGATGTGTTCTTCCATCAAATCTGTTGTCTTTACTCCTAAATACTTTGTCTGACTGCTGGCCTTTGACTTACTGACACTTAATACAACTATTATCCTCTACAAGGTTCTTTAAAATTTCAAGAAAAATGTAAGCTTAGTAAAGTAATAACAATTTTGCATGGATTTTAAGATGTTTGCACCCAAATCAACACTAATTTGAAACCACTAGCTTCTCTGTAATAGAAAGATGAGACTGTGTATTCTCACAGAGAATCCCAGTCTCAGAAACCCACAGAGACACTTCTTCCTTGTCCTGTCTGCTGGTTGTGATTTGGAATCACCAGGTTTGAATTTGGATTTGTTATCACACATTTGAATACAATCTCTTAGAGACAATAGAAAGATAAAATACCAATTTGAGAAAGCAAAAAGAAAATCCCCTATCAGAGCAACCTGAATTCTAAAATCGAAGCAAAAACAAACATTATCTTGAAGCTTCAGAGGAAGAAGGATGAAATCACTAATGCTTTACAAAAGTAGTATATGAGGACACCCCCCCCCACACACACACATTCATAAAATCTTATAAAGTGTCACCTTGATTTAGAAGGTAGATGAAGATGTTGAAAATGAAGTCCACATGAAAGGACCATTCACAGGGTTTGCAAGGGACATGTAATTCCCAAGGCCCTCAATTCTTCAGGGACAGACTAAATGACCAGTTCATGTCAACTCTACTTGTGTTTTGAATTTGATGGAGCCATGCTGATAAACTTTATATTTAAGATGTTTATCTTTTACCTCCATCTTTAAGCCTCTTCATAGTACTAACAAACTTCCAGAAAATAACTTTTAAAACTGCATATTTTTATCATCTCACACTTTTGTTAAGTATAAGAGCAAGATTTATCTTGACTTTTTATTTTACAGTCTATTGTACTCATGCAAGTAAGGTCATCCCAATCTCTGAAGTCTCATCTGCAGGCTTAGTTAGAATACACTTCCATAACCGCCAGTAGTGATTGTAAGCACAGTTTGGTTCCTCATGGACTATTGAAACAAGGCTGGAAATACTGGCTCAATAGTGGCTGGATGCTTGATGGAGCTTCTTGTCATTGGAGCATTCTCCAACCTTGCAGCTTCCTCTTCAAAGGGAGCAAGTCAAGACAACAGTTGGGAGAGACTGTTAGCAACAGAATTCACAATATCTGGAATCTGGTGATGGTGGTAATATGACTTCCATGTTACTCCTTTGTATTGGTTGCAAGAAAATTACTCAAAACAAGGATACTTTAAAAACTACAAAGAGGTAGAGATCATTGAAGGCTATTCTAGAAGCCTTCCTGACCCTTAGGAAGCATTCATAAGTCTCTAAGTTTATCTTTGTGTCAGTTTGGAGACAAAGAAGCATCTTGAATGTAATTAAGAACTTTCCCAACCTGATCCTGTTGTTATTCTCTCCTGGTATTTTCTCATGGGGTCTGAGTCACCTTGCTCAGAAGGATCTTTCTAGCATTTTAGATGACAAGTGAAAGAGATACTCATTTAAAAATTATTTTCCATTCACCTCATCTATTTTCATTCCTTTTAAAATTCTAACATCTAAATCAAGGTTTAAACACATTCTTCATCACTTCTCTTTCATACATCTCCTTTCTCCTCCTCTATTCTCAATACTTTGGACTGAAAATAACCTCTTCCTTTGTCTTCAGGTATGGGGAATAATTCCACTTTGCAAAACACTATGATTAAGTTAACAAAGTCTTCCTTTTGTTATTTGAAATGAGAAAAGAGTGAAAAGGTTTCAGATAATCCTGAGCGTATAAATCCTGAATTTATACATAAATCTTGATTTTTATTTTTGTTTTCCTATAGATGCTAAAATCTAATCAGAGATGGCTGAAACCTAAACTCGTTTTGTACTAATATATCCATACAATAGAATTTTTATCTCTTGTTAATGTGTCCCTAGTCCCAGAGCTCAAAATAGATAGATCAAAGTTGTTAGAAAGATAAAAATAGGGAGAAAAGCACATTAATTTTTTAAAAAGTTTCATTTTTTTCTATTTTTTAAGCTGTTAGGGTATAATCCCCACATCATACTATTCAAAGGTTAGATCATATCAAGAAGTGTTGTACAATCACTACCACAATCAGTTTCAAGCATTTTCCTCACTCTTGTTTTCTTTGATATCAATTCCCCATGGCCTTTTCCCACTCCCCATGTCCTCCCTGTGCTAGCTGTAAGGAACCCTTACTCTGGCTATTGTCTCACTAGACTGACTCAACCTGGGTTTCATATACATAAAAATGTAGAAATCTGCATAACAGAGTCAAGAAAGTTACTAACAAGAACAAAATACAACACAGAGAAAATATTAAAAACAAAACAAGAGCACACAACCCCAAGTCCAACTACAGGGGCACCTGCTTCTCCCCCAGGCGAGTTTGCCTTGGAGGTCAGCTTGGGGAGAGAGATATACCTGACCAGAGTACATGAGAATAAATGAAGGGGGAGGAAGAGAGAATGAAGTATATCCTGGCCCACCGAGCCTTCAGACGATATCCCCACTCAGACCTGCCAGTACAAAGGGAGGATCATATGGTTGGTCCCAATATGAAATATAGCTACCCTCACTGAGCCAAGACATTTTGGGGTCAACAATGGAGAAACAGGGTCAGGATTATATTCTGTCTGACCCAACCAGACCATGGCAAAAAAAACTAAGGGTGTGCGACAGAACATGGTGCTCCAGATGGAGCACCAAAAATATACTTTGTGTCCAGTGTGTGGCACCCCATCCCACTCAACCAGGAGACACTCCTAGAGATCAACAAACAGAATTTAAACTATTTGTAGGTTTTTGTATTGTTTCTATCTTTGTATTTTTGCAAGTATATGTACATGTTGGATATTGGGTTTTTGTTTTTGCTGATGTTTTCATTATTTTCTTTTTTTTGGTTGCTTTATTATGGGATGCCCTTGTTTTGAACATGTTATTTCCTCTACAGGTCTGTCTGGATGGGGTGGGCGGATGGGAAGTCTGGGGGTGGGGACAACAGTATTGATGGTACCAGGGTGGATGTAGGGGGGGGAGCTGTTGACTGATCCAGGGATGGGGGGAGTAGCATGTGGTTCAGGATTGGTGGGGGGGGTGGGTGTGGGAGGTGCGATAGGGACTGATTAAGACTAATGTAACAGAGAGAAAGTATTGAAACCCAAATGGAGGTTGACTGTGATGGTGGTATGGGAGGCGGAATAGGGAAATAAAAGAATTGGGGAGTAAAGGGCATTTATAATTGTTAAATACAGGCATGTACATAGGTGCATATAGTCATATGATGATGGAGAAATAGATCAATATGCATATACTTATAGGCTTAGAATTAGGACAGCAGATGGACATTGGACCTCCATCAGGTACTTTCTCAGTGCAAGAACATTTTGTTCTATTAAATTGGCATTCCATGATGTGCACCTCCCTGACACGATCACAGAAAACAAATGTGTGCATAAGCAAATGCGGAGAAGAAAGCTGATGGTGTCTGGCTATCAAAAGATGTGTGCCTGGGGTCTTAAAGGCTTGAAGGTAAACAAGTGGCCATTTAGCAAAGAAGCAAGCCACATGGAAGAAGCACAACAGCCTGTGTGATCACGAGGTATCAAAGGGATCCGGGATGAAGCATCAAAGACCTAAAAACTGTATCATTATAATTGAGGGGGAGTTCAGATTGGGTACCCAAAGCCCATCAATAAATGAAGTGACCTCTTCTTACAGAGGGGTTGCAGCAAGGCAATGAGCCAGTCTAAGTACAGTGTAGTAGCAATGAAATGTGCAGCTTCCCTCCGGTTTTCAAATGCTTCCTCCCACCGACTATCATTTTCCCAATTCTGCCAGACAGATTTGGCTAGACCAGAGGATGTGCATTGGAGTCAGAAACGTGGAAATTTAGGATAGATAATCCCTTGAGACTAATAGGGAGTGGTGACACTGGGAGGTTGGAGGGATGGTGGAGAAAAATGGGGGAACTAATTTCTGGGATCTACTTGTGACCTCCTCTGTGGGGTGAGGACAACTGGGGGGGGGGGACGGGGTGAGTGGAAGAGACAAATTGGACAACTATGATATGAAGAGGTAATAATTTGTAAATTATTGGGAGTTCATGGGGGAGGAGAAGGGGGAAGGGGAAATACGGAGAATTGGAATTTAAAAAAATAAAGAACTAGAGAAAAGAGGAACTCATGCTGAGGGAGTTCAAGTAGAAAATGTTTGTAAATAAATGTGGCAACATGTGAACAAGTATGCTTAATACAAACCATGTATTGAATGTTATAATAGCCCTCAATAAAATCTATATTTAAAAAACAAGAAAGCAGAAAATATTAAAAACCAGATCAATCTCAAAGTGTGACAAAAAGCACGTCAAATGATATGGACTTGATTATAATCCTTCAAACTCTTTTTTTTTCATTTTAATCTACTATTATCATTTCTTTTTTAATATAGATTTTATTGGGGACTCATACATTTAATACATCATTTAATACATTTAATACATCGTTTGTATTAGACATATTTGTATACATGTCGCTACATTCATCTACATTATCTACTTGAACCCCTCCAGCATAAGTTCTTCTTCCCCTCTTTCCTCTAGTTCTTTATTTTTTTAATTTCAATTTCCCATATTTCCCTTCCCCCTTCTCCTCCCCCATGAACTTCCAATAACTTACAAATTGTTATGACCTCTTCATATCTTACACTGTATAATGTGTCACTCCCCCTGCCTCCCACCCTGTTGTCCACATTGTAATCATATCTATAATACTCTTTTGCTCTTATAACCAAATTATTCCAGTCCCTCAATTATGGTTAGAGGGAAATCACAGGAGACTTATTCCATGTGCAGATCCTGTACATATGATGTGGAATTTCCACTTCCATTCATAGCTATAAACTGTAAATTGGGCGTTCACAATTTCAGTTTTGATACCATCCCCTCCTTTGGACTCGGGTTATATTACTTGCAATTCTTAGATCACAAATGTTGTTGGGCTTCTTGCATGTGGGTTTAGTTGATATCTCACTTATTTGCTATTTAAAAAGAAGCCTTTAAGACTACAAGTGCTATTCTTTCTTATATACAGTCACCATCTAATGTCTTCACTACACTTGGTTGTAGCACCCATATCTTATGTGTTTCCTTGGATCAGGGCTATGTCATAGGACCAATTGTTTTCTGATTTAACTAAAATTAAGTGAGGGACCCAAATCCATTCCTGTATGTTTTCTTTCTTTTAAAAAAATTATTGTATGGAGAACTTGTACAACTCTTACTGTAATTGATATGTACCTCCTTTGTGTCAAACACATTTATACACTTGTTGTCATCTTCATTCTCAAAAACACTTTCTTTCTACTTGGACCTTTGGTATCAGCTTCTCCTTTCCCCCCTGCCGCTACTACTCTTTCTCATGGGCCCTTGATATTTTATAAATTACTATTTTTTCATTTCTTATACTGTCTGATGCCTTCCTTCACTCACTTTTCTGTTGTCTGTCCCCCAGGGAGGGGTTTGTATGTACATCCTTCTGGTCAGTTCCCAACTCCCTTCACCACTTACCTCCACCCTCCTGGCATTGCCACTCCCACCTCTGGTTGTGAGGGATCCATCTGTCCTGGATATTCGGCCTTCCCAGCTATCATCTGTATATCTCTGAATGATTTGTAAAGTAATATTGGGATTTTGTTAGTGGGGTGTGGGGTGGGGGTGGAGGGAGAATTAAAAAACTAGAGGAAAGTTGTGTGTTTCATTGGTGCTATGCTGCACACTGACTGGCTCATCTTCTCACACCCCTAGCACCCCTTAGCCAGGGAATGTCCAGTTGCTCACAAGTGGGCCATGGGTCTCCACTCTGCACACCCCAAATTCAAAATTACATGATCTTTTGTTCTTTGATGCCTGATACCTGAACTTATAGGCACCTCTTGATCACACAGGCTGTTGTGTCTCTTTCATGGGCTCTGTTGCTTCTGATCTATATAGACTAGATATATAAACTGGAGGAGAAAACAACAGGAATGAAGAAACGGTGGCCGAGCAGGGGCACGGGAGAGGGGGAGTCAGGGGAAAGGAAGTGGGCGTTAATACAGACTCAGGTACAAGGGAACAACAAGGAATCCAAAATCAATGGCAGGGAGGGCCAAGGTGCCTGGTTGAGCTTGACCAAGGGCAATGGAACTGAGAGGAATTACTGAAACCCAAATGAAAGCTGAGCATGATAGTGGGGAAAAAGGAAAATAAAAGGAAGTAGAGGAAAGAGTTTGGAGCCAAAGGGCATTTATAGAGGTCTAAGTGCAGGCATGTACAAATGTAAATATATTTATATATGACGGGGAAATAGATCCATGTGCATATACTTATAGGTTTAGTATTAAAGTGGCAGATGGACATTGGGCATCTACTCAGGTACTCCCTCAATGCAAGGACACTTGGTTTTTATTAAATTGGCATTCCATGATGCTTACTTTCCAGACAAGATCGATGAAGACAGGGTGTGTGCATAGCAAATGTGGTGAGGAGGGCTTTTTCTGTTTTCTATCTGTCCTGGTTTATCGTTGTTGTTTTATGTTAGAGAACCTTATCAATCATCTCCCTGGAGCAGGTGTTTATAGGGTCATGGATCTAACCCTTGGTAAGGTATTTAAAACAAAATTGAGCTGAGCCCTGGTGGCGTAAGTGGTTGAGTATGGGCCTGCGGGCTTGGGGGTTCAAACCCAGTGGCGGCTCTCAGGAACAGCACTGGGTAGCTCCCACGACCACCAGAAGCAGTGATGCCCCCCCCCAAAGAAAAACCAAAACAATAAAACACAATTGAGAAGAGGAGAAACATATAAGCTAACTACAAATCACAATACATGGATTATTGACTTGCACAAATTAAATCCTTACATGAATGGATACTGTTGACACAAACAATAGGAGTTAGCAATCTGACAAAACTTACAACAATATTCAGTGATAAAGCTGGTCTCATGTCTTTATAATACTACAGATATATACAGAATAATACAGATCTTAATAAAGCAGGTAGAGCTTTGGAGTAGTAACTGTTCACTATCTTCTGTTTTTTCATAAACCCTGTAGTTTGTATGAGGTAGAGAAGTTCACTGCGTGGGGCTTCCATATCATATTCCTCTGCAATGGCCTTTGGAATATGTTGTGTACCTCAAAGACCAGAGTCCGAAGTCCCAGAGTTTGTTATATGGCACATGACCTGGGTCCCCAGTTGCTGTATAGAGATTGGGACCAATGTACCCTGTTAGGGGCATTATACCAGGCATTGTCTTCCATTGAGGGTCCTAAGGTATTGTTAGTTATTCCCTCCGTTGGGCAATTGGACCTGCCCCTTTTTTTACCTACCAACAGAAATGCAATTGTCTTCTGGGAGACAGGTATGTTCCCTGCTCCTGGATCTGATTTTCCCATCAGTACTGCTTATCACTCAGGTAGGAGTGTCTGCTTACTTGAGGGAAACCTCATCACAGTTTTGCATGACAGCCTCTAGATTGTCACCTTCCCTTCCCCCGGTCTTGAACATGTGAACCCAGTTGAAATCAGGTCTTCCCTTTCAAAGTGGTTCACATGATATACATATCGAGAGGATGGGGTGTGCTTCATGGGCACTAGTCGAGCTCTGGATTGGCTTTCTTAACAGGCTTCATTGGTGGACTGCAGGGCCTGAAAGTATGAGTTTGCCTCATACCAGGGGCCTCATATGATAGTTGTCCTTTTGTGACTGACTAACTTCACTCAGTACAAAGATTCCCAGTTCCTTCCATGTCATCAGGTGTCACTGTGTCTCAGGGATTTTGAGTATTCCATTGTGTGCATATACTAAAAGTTTTCATCCATTCATATACTGGTGGAATTTGGGCTGTTTCCAACTTCTTGCTATTGTGAACTGTGCTGTGATGAACATGGGTGAACAACACATCTGTTCATGATCCGTCTTATTTCTTTGGGGTAACTCAGCCATGTGATTGCTGAGTTGGATAGTAGTTCTATTGCCAGTTGTTTTAGAAATTGCCATATATTACTTCCCACAGTGTTGTGCATAATTGCAAGCCTACTAGCTGTGTAAGAGTTCCAAACATTCTGCACATTCTCCTGAATCTGTTATTCTGTTTGTTTTTGTTGTTGTTTTTTAAAAATTGGGCTATGGTTATAGGCTTCTCAAAAATCATTGATGTTTAAGAATGGTTTCTTACACAGAAAGCATCTGTAACTTAAGGACTTTGTCCTGTTCATCTTTGTGAGTACCTTTGTGTTTCCTCTTACAAAATTAGTATGTGTTCAAGACATGGCTTGGAACATAGCCAAACCACTCTGATTCTGGCAATAGAAAGTAGTACAGCTGTCCCCAGACTAATAGAGAGACTTGTGAAGTCATAATTTAATATGTGAATCAATTTCAGTTCCTTAATCAGTGATTAGGAGGACGAGTATAAGGATTTTAGTGACACAATTTCAGAAAAGGCTGGAGCACATGGTCTTCCACGTCACATGCATGTGGGCCCAAAGTACCAAGCTACACATTACCAGAAATATTCTCCGTCACCTTGGAAGCACAGGTGCTCGGGAATCAGAGCCATTCAAATTGCATGGCCTTTACATCTGCTTCCTTCCAGATAACGAGACAGCCTGGGCATATATTGGTCTACCATCTCAGGAGACTTTAGGGAATTATTATGCCCAGAAACAGGATCAAAATGGAAATTATATCTTTTAAAAAAAGAAAACTTTGGTTCAAATCCAGCAGCAGCTCTCCAGAAGCAAGGCTGACCTTCCTACTCCCACCAGGGCAATGATGACCCCCCACCCAAAAAGAAAACTTTGGATTATTATTTCAGGGAATTTGATCTTTCTATTATATGCTGAGTTTTTAATGTACAACATGATTCAAAAGTATTGAGAGTTTTGTCGCATTTTGGGACAATGGGAAAATGCATCCTGGGTTCCGATTTTTAAGACACATGACAGCCTCATACATTACAAGTCAAAAATTATGAATCTAGTTATACAATACATAGGAATATCACATATATTATTATTCTGTTTGCATCTATGCAAGTAGAATCCAATAAATTATATTGGTCTTTCCTCGGATTTCAGGAACAAGTGTATATATCATTTCGGATAATACCAACAGTCTCAAATGCACACACATTCTTTCTTAGTATTCCTCATTGAATACAAACTTACTGGACAGTAACTATTTTCTGTTCACAATTCCCTAAATGATTGAAAAGGTTAATACAGTTGATTACAAGTGGAAAGTTGGAGGTTTGAATCTACCCAGAAACATCATGATAGACAACACAGTGATCTCCTTCTGATTAACCAACATATGAAAACCCTATGGAGAATAATTCTACTCTTTTTATCATACATATGCAGTAACTATGAGTTTACATAGACTAAATGACAACAGGTTTCAATGACATTCAAGGTACTGTTGAAGTCAACAGAATCCCAGCACTTATGAATTTGTTCCTTCTTTTTTTTTGGGGGGGGGGCAATCATTGCCCTCTGGTGGTCACAGGAGCTACCCAGCGCTAGCAGCTGCTGGATTTGAACCGCCAAGTCCGTGGGCCGCAGTCCTACACTCAACCACTTACTCCACCGGGGCTCAACCCGAATTTGTTCCTTGTTATAGAAAGACGGAAGTCCCTTACTTTCTTAATACCAAATCATGATTTTCTGGAAGGCAAATTTATTAAAATATGGGGTAATTATTTGTCAAGAAAGGACATAACAACATTGATATAGGAGCTTTTGGGTTAGGAAAGTTGGCATAATTGTCTAATGTTTGCTATCCAGAGGCAGCGATTTTCTACATAAAATCACCTTTTGTTAGAGAATTTGGAATTGGGAGATCTTCAAAAAAAACTTAATTTTGCTTTTCAGAGGGCAGTGTTCAGGAGACTGAGACTCAGTGAGAAGGATGAAGTTGAAATGACACAATTTAAACGTATCCCAATTACATTTATATGAATTACCTTAGGCTTTTTATCTATTGCCCTAGATATTTCCTTGAGGCCCTCAAGCAGAGATAGAATGAAGAAAGACAAGGCAATTGAACCACAAAGTAAGAATTCCTTTGTTCTAACTGTATAAACCACCACGCCTCTGTCAGTTTGTTGTACTGTGGTGGCCTGTGTGTTGCTGTGATGTGGGGAGCGATGTCACTGGTATTTGGAATGCCAACAGAGTCGCCCAGGTAAACAGATTACAGCAGAGTTGCCAGACTGGGAACAGACCATGAAGAAGAAATTGCTGTGTCAGACATTAATGACAAAAGACCTCATGAGCTGTGGGCGCACATCAAGAACATAATTTATGCAGAAAGAAAAAGATCACTTAAAAAAAAGGAAAGAAAGAAAAATATCTTAGCCGGTACCAGAAGAGACTCTGAAATATTCTCTTAATCACAGAGTAGCTAAAACAACTGGAAGATGTGATAAAGTCAAAGAGTTGAATAAAACATTTCAAAGGGCAGCTCAAGAGACAGTGTCAAATATTATAATGAAATGTGCAAAGATGTAGAGTTAGAAAACTAAAATGGATGAGCACTTTTACCATTTTGTAAACTGAAAAGCTACAAAAATTCGATCTTCAAGTTGCAATATTGAAAGATCTTATTGGCACAATATTTAATTATGCAGGAACTATCAAAAGAAGATTAAAAGAATATATAGAGTCATGGCATAAAATAAACTAGTCATAAAAAATAAACTAGTCATCTTCCACCATTTGAGGAGCTAATCTATGAGCTAGAACAAATGATGCAGAAGGAAGAAATTCAAGCTTCACTGAAAGCATTACCCTCTCCCTCCCCTCCAAAATAAAATAAAAGGTTACAGGAATTGATAGAATATCAATGGAAATATTTCAACAAGCTGATGATGGACTGAAAGCACTTGCTTGTCTGTGGAAGGAAATTTAGAAGACAGCTGCTTAGTCAACTGATTGGAAGAAATTCATGCCTGTGACAATTTCAATGAAAAAAATGTTCCAATATTCCCCAGAGAATGCTCAAACTATAGAACAATATGACTGATGTCACATGAAAGTGAAATTTTGCTGAAAGTCATTCAAGACTGCATCACTACATTGACAGGGAGCTGTCACAGGTTCAAACCAGATTCAAAAGAAAACATGGCACAAGTGATATCAATGCTGATGTCAGAAAGATCTTCGTTAAAGAAGAAAATACCAGAAAGATGTCTACTTGTGTTTTATTGTTCATGCCAAGGCATTTGACTATGTGGATCGTAATATTAACCTTGAGAAGAATGGAAATGCCATATTACTTCATTGTGCTTTTTTGTTAATTGCACATGCATTAAGAAGTTGTGAGACCAGAACAAGGGGATTTAAATGAGGAGCAGTGTGTGTGTGTGTGTGTGTGTGTGTGTGTGTGTGTGTGTGAGGGTTGTATCCTTTTTTCATACTTGTTCAATCTGTCTGTAGAGCAAATAATCAGAGAAGCAGGATTGTGTGAAGAATGTAGGATTAGAGCTGGAGGAAGTCTTATTTACAACCGCCAATATGCAGTTGACACAAGCTTGCTTGCTGAAAGTGAGCAGGACCTGACGTACTTGCGGTTAAAGGTCAAAGATTGCAGCCTTCAGTGTGAATTTTGACTTAATGTGAAAATTACCCATATCCTTACAGTTAGACCAATAGGTAACCTCATGATAAATGGAGAAAAGGTTGAAATTGTCACAGATTTTTTTCTTGATTGTATCCATAATAAATATTCATGGAAGAAACAGTTAATAGAGTTGAACTTGGTAAAAATTCTGCAAAAGACATATAAATATATAATTTTATTAGAGGTTTTAGAATTCTTATAACAATCCATACATCAATTGTAACAAGGACATTTGTACATAGGCTGCCGTCATCATTTGCAAAACACCTTTCTACTTGAAACCTTGCCAGGTCCTCTCCCCCCTCACCATCCTCCCACCCTTGTGACCCCTTGATAAATTAGAAATTATTATTATTTTCATATCTTACACTGTACGCTCTTCCCTCACCCACATTTTGGTTGTTCATACCAGTGGAGGGCGTGTTATACAATGATTATTGTGATCAGTTTCCCCTTTCTTATTTTTCAGCCCTCAACTACCCCCTATCATCAAGGTTTCCCTATCCTATTACTGTTCTTGAGGTGTTTTTTTGGTCCTGGATTCCATGCTTTGAGAGCTCTAAACTATACCTGTGTATGTGTTCCAGTGTAGCCAGATTTGTAAGCTAGAACTGAAGTCATGATAGTGGGGGTGGGGGTGGGAGAGGAAGCGTTAAAGAACTAGAGGAATGTTGTGTGACTTGGTGGTGGTATACTGCACCATGGTTGATTCATGACCCTTCTTTGTGACCCTTCTATGGTGGGACATAGAATTGTCTATGGGTTTTGACTTTGGGTCTCCACCCTGGCACAACTTGTTTGCATTGATACGATTGCTTGTTTTGGGTCTTTTGGTGTCTGATACCTGATCTTGTCAGCAACTCGTGATCATGCACCCTGATGTGGTTATCCCATGTGGGCTTTGTTGCTTCCCTTCTTTGTTGTTTCAGACTCTGAAGACCCCAGATTCTATATCTTCTAATAACTGGGTACTTTTAACTTTTTTTTAGTATATTTGGTTATGCACCCATTTTGTTTACAGGGATTATGTCAGGAAGGTGAACATCACAGAATGTCAGATTATTAGAACAAACTGTTCTTGCATTGAGGGAGTACTTGAGTAGAGGCACAATCTTCATTTGATACCTTAATACTTAATATACAAATATACACACAGAGCTCTATATGCCTATCATTATTTATAAATATAGTTACCTATGTAGATGCCTATATGTATGATGCCTAGTCATTGACTCTGTTTCCTTTTACTTTCCTCCTCTTCCACTATCATCTGCCACCTTCATTTCACTCTCAGTAATTTCATTTGACTGCATTACACTTGATCAAGCCCCACCAGTCATTCTACACTTTCTTCCCTATACAGTTTAGATCACTTGTTGTTCCTTTGTCCCTGGGTTTGTTGGCTTCTCCAATCCTTTCTCTAACCTCGCCTCAAGCCAGTGGACCTATTGCTTTCTCCGTAGAGTTGCTTATCCTGCCTATCTTATATAGATAGACTTGGGATAAAATAAGAGAAGGGGTAAAAAAGGTGTATAAATAGCTACAAGCCTGTCTTCTGACCCTTATGGATGTTTTCTGCTCAAGGATTATGAGATGCCAAGCCATCCCCTCTGAATCTGAAAACTGTTTTTGAGATTCCTTGGGAACTTCGTTGTTTTGCTCCCCTGGATGCTTTGTTGTGCTCCCTTCATGTTATGCCCCAGTGTTGCAGACTGGGACAGGGGTGTTAGATTGGGTAAAATTCATACACTGTGTCTCCAATAATGTCATCCATAGCACTATGGGTCATTGAGAGGGCATTTGTGTCTCATGGTGGGGCTCATCCTATGGTTCTCTCTGTGATTTGGCTGCTCTTAGCAGGGATATCATCCTAGGAGCATGATAGGCCAGCACGTAGTTCTCTCTCACACTCTTTTCCTCTTAGTTTGCTCCCATGTTGTTTGGGTACACCCATCCCACTCCCTGGATTATAGCTTCCGTGTTGTCCTCTGTAGTCTATTCTTCTGGGAAGGGTGTTGGTGTAGCTGGGGTTGGGACTAGCTCCATAGACTTCTCTCTTAGTTCATTGCTTCATGCTGTTATGTTGCCCTCGAGACTTGACACACCAAAAGCAAGGATGTTACTTTGAGGTCTAAGGTGCCTTTGACCCAAGCCATGGTATTTTTCATTTGCCTCATATGCACAAGAAAGTTGGACATTGAATAAGAAAGACTCAAGAAGAATTGATGTATTTAATCGTGGAGCTGAAGATGAATTTTGAAACTACCATAAAGGACTACTTAAAAGGACAAACAGATTTCTTAGAAGAAATCTATCCAGACTGCTCCAGACTTACAAGGATGGCAAGACTTCCTCTTACATACTTTGGACAGACTGTTAGGGGAAATCAGTTCCTGGAGAAGGACATCAAGTTTAGTAAAATGGAGGGGCAGTGTCAAAGAGGAAGCCCTACAGGGAGACGAATCGAAACAGTGGTTTTTAACAATTCATTCAGGTATAGGGACAATTGTGTGGATGGTTCAGGCCAGAATGGTGCTTCCTTCCATTATGAATAAGAGCTCTATGACTCAGCAACAACATAACAATTACATACATCACTGTTTAAATAGATATCTTTCACTCCAGATTACTTTCCATTCAGCATTGAATATGAACTATGTCATATAATAGGATTCAGATGGCTCAGACATCAGCTGCCCTATGCAAGAAACCATCCTGCAAGTAAATAGTGCCAGAATGACCAAATCAGCACATAAAACTATAGAACTTAAGAATACATTGCTGTTTCTAGACACTGAATTTTGAAGTTATTTGGTATGTAGTTACAATTTGTAAATTCTGAACTTAATAAATAATTTGGGTTAAGTCCCAAAGACCATAATTCTTCCACTGAAGGCTCACAGAATCTTCTAAGCTTTGCCATTTGAAGAAATGATTAAAGTGTTTTTAAGGGTTGTTCTAATTCTAAGAGTCTCTAAGAAAATATATTTTTCTGTAGAATTATCAGAATAGATGGCCAATGATCTTGAGGGGAAGATTTCAAACTGTAATACCAACTGGCTAAAAAATGCAATTAGTGGTAATTAAAATTTTTTCTCAAATTTTCAAAAATCTTCTCATAATTATAAAGATCCCAAGCCTCTGCTTAGTACAAAACATCACAACTCATGAATCATACATTTATAATAAGAATATGAAATCTCAGTTTCTCATAGGGTAAGAGTCAAAGTTAAGAGTTGACCAGAATTATTCTTCCTGGCTAAAATTTTTTATTCATACATAATTTTTGTTATCAAATCAGTACTCGGGGGTCAGGATGTGAGTTTGCTATATTTTGATACTGGTTGAATCACTATTTCATGTGTTCCAATCATGTTTGCTTCTAAGTGTTATTAGAGGAGCAGGATATATAGAATACTTTGAACTAACAGATTAGCTAAAATCCCAGCTTTGGAAATTACCATATCAAATCTTTACCTCTTTCACCATCATATTTTTCATCTAAAATCAGGATAGTCAACCCCACAAGAAACATTTAAATATCTTGCCAAGTCAATTTCTACTCGTACTGGCCTTATAGGACAGAGTAGAACTGTCCCACAGCATTTCCAAAGCTGGAATCTTATTTGGGAATGAGCATTGGCGGTTCAGTTTTTAGGTATGCCGCTGCTGATGGGAAGGTTGGGAGTGCAAGCTCGTCAGTCACTCTGTGAGAGAAAGTTGTGACAGCTGCTTCTGGAGATTTCCAGTTTTGAAAACCGTAAGGGACAATGCAGCCCCATCTTAGAAGTTGCTGTGAGCTGGCATCAACTTGATGACAATGCTTTTTTTTTTTTTTTTTT